>JAAIXI010000221.1:2514167-2560783 GCA_013403645.1 Heliconius nattereri
AACTTTCACCAAATTATCCTTGAAGTATATCCTTTCAAATAAAAAAAGGATCATCAAAATCGGTTTGCGCGACATTGAGTTATTCGTCTATTTGTCGCGCACATACCTAATGCAAATTTAAGACTTATGTGATTTTCTCATAGATACCATTGTCAGACATGGATAAAAAAAAAATGGGACCATTCGGGAAGCCTCACCTTTCGATCAAAAAAAAAATTATCAAAATCGGTTCACCCAGTCAAAAGTTATGAGGTAACAAACATAAAAAAAAAAATAATAAAAAAAAAAAATTAAAAAAAAAATTTAAAAAAAAAAATTACAGTCGAATTGATAACCTCCTTCTTTTTGAAGTCGGTTAAAAAATACGAGCACTTTTGCGTTGATTTTGCATGAAATATGCCGCGTGTTCAAAATCTACCGGGTATCTATCTATAGTCATGAAACTTGGCACGGTATGATAACTTATAATACAAATAAAGAGAAAAATGTGAAAAGTGAAATTTTTATAATATTTATAGAATTATTAAACTGAAATATGTCAATTATTATAACATATGTCTGCCTGCAGCTACAATCCTGAAATTGGTACGGAAGCCTCAGTGGGCTAGTCCGACTCGCATTTAACTTGTTTTTATATAAAGAATTGACACAGTGTCAACTGACTGAATTTCATAAGGATGAAATAAAATATTTAAAAGTCGTAGGTAGTTCGCACTGACACAGTAAAGGGCAAAATGTTGAAAGTTCAAAAATCACTGCCTCCTACAGTGCTTTGGCTTTGACGGTATCTAAAAATATATCACAAGTATTTTCTTCTCTACTCTCTACTACGTTTGACCGGATTATTAGTAAAATCGACTTATTATTTGAATTTAATAATAACATGACATTGCATTTATATTATTAAGTTAAATTAAGTTGTACATTATAGTTATAGATAGTTTGTATTATTAAGTATGTACGAGTAATTATACACAATTAACTTCTGTTCTTACGTACTTACAGAAATTACGATATGTAACTATATACTATAGACGCAAACGCGGTTTCGCTCGCTTACAGCCAAAGGAGGAATGAAGGCAAAAACAATGAATATAAGAAATATGTATTTTAATTAATATACATTTTTTTTTATTAAGTAGTACAGTAAGTAATATATTTAATTTAATTTAATATATGTACACATCATCATGACAATCCGTTAGGGATTTTCTCGTGAAAGCATGACAAACAAACTTACATTTACATTTATAATATTAAATATGAAGTATAATATAATAGGTATGATTAAAATGATATCCCAGGGGTTGTAAAACAAATTTAATTTTAAAATTAATAATAATGCAGAAAACTTCTCAAGTGTCATCATTCATTCATTAACTTTGTAATTAGCAATTTATATGTAAAATAATTTCAACAACCTCTTTGTAAAGTTCGCAATGAAAATTTTATATAACGTTCTTATATATAAGTACATATGAATATTAAGAGATTCAATTAATAACGTCATTTCAGAAGAAAATACTTATTTAGAAAACATTTGAAAATAACTAATTCTATCCAAAATATGTATTATTTCGATTTCACACATAAACTCATTGAAATAATTTAGTCCTAGAAATTAACTGACAATAGTTTTTTTTCCATCTTCACGTTTTATCCCATTTATAGGATGTTATGCTCAGAAGAACTAGTGTTAAGACACTTCGATCCCAACTTACCGATTCAGCAGAAAGTGGAGAACGTAAGTGTCTTAATGGGAATGGAGTGCCTTAACACTAGGTTCCCAGATTCCCTCTGCCCTGCTACGTTATGGTGAATACAGTGTGAGGCTAAAAAAATATATAAATTAACTCTAGTTAATCTATTCGTTTGTGAGAATGATGTACTTGATGAAGAATTTATAATAATTTAGACTTTAACTGGTTTAAAAGCAATATATAATCGCCTTTTATTCAAGTGTACTTCTAACTTCTAATACCAAGGAGTTAGGAACTCTAAGCGCTTTAAGAGCTTAAGGTCCTGTTCTTGAAACACACTTGGTCACAAACCACATTGTTCTTCTCGAAGGAAATGTTAGTAATAAATTTAAAATGTTGGTATTATATGGAGTATTTATTATATAAATATTTTATTAATTATTTAAAAATATTTATTTTATTCTAATTTTTTTGTACCTTTTGTTCAGTAATAATCTTTCAACTCACTTTGTTAACGATACACTAACGGTTTCAGAATACTGAATAATTTTCTGCTTCCTCGAAAGGGAATCGAATCTACAACCACTGTTAGTCATACTCTTCTAGATTTTCTAAGCATAAATATTGAACCTGTGAACGAAAACAAGATTGCACTTCATTTTCCTTCTTAATAATCCCAAGGGACATTAATCTGACACAAACGGAGTGAGATTAGACCCAAGACCGACAGTTTTTTAGGGTTTCGTACCTCAAAATGTAAAAACGGAACCCTTTCAAGGTTACAGTTGTCTGTAAGTCTGTTAAAACCATTTACCTCAGGATCGCGTGGAGGTATCAAATAGAAATTATTACAAATATTTACAATCCAATGAGAACTTACAATATGGACAAAAAGGAAAAATCCGAAAAATTACAATATTATTAGAATTTCATAAAAAAATAAATTATAAACTTATATAACTTTGTACTTCCCGTTGTCCTTTAATCCTGAAATTGTTAGGGAACCTTCGTTGGGCGATTCCGACTCGCACTTAACCTATTCTTTTATATCTCTAGGTGAAGGTAAGTGTGTAACACTTTGAGGTTTTGTTAAGAGCTTTTATTTGACTTTCCGTGTAAGTATGTGTGTTAGTGTATGTGAGATCTTGCTAGCTCAACTTCACCCTATTCTTGGTGCTGATTGAACTGAAATTTGGATTATGAGTTCAGTTCTAATGGTAATGAAATTACATATATCATCAATATTGTTATTAGTCCATTAGCTTCATCCCATACCTGCACAGTACCCGTACAGTTTTATTATATGTATAGATAACTTTTATTATAGTTTATAAAATATTAAGCATCAAAACGCTTGAAGCACTAAATTTTGCCTTCCCTTTATAATTTGAAAACAAAGGCCGCTCATAATTGCCAGGCTTAAATGCCATGAACCGCTAGCATTGTTTATGTTCCTCCATTCTTCGCGGTTGCATGCAGATTCACGTTTTTACCTCAAATTATTTGAATACATATTTGTTTAATATATTTTAAAAAATTGTAAAAATTTTTAATACAGGCATTGCATTGTGAGGATATCCCATCTGTTATTCTTATGAACACGTGTTTATTCAAAATTGTTCATAATATACAGATTTAAATCATCAACTTCAATCAAAAGCGCTGGGTATTTGGTAATCTTTTGATTACATACTTTTGTATTGACGAAATAATTTTAAATGTTCAGCCCAAAAAGTAATTTTGAATAAAATTGTTAAAAAAATATTTATTAAATGTATTTTATTGCTTCCCGCTGTATCCTGCACATAGCAGGGTAGACAAAGGGAATCTGGGAACCTAATGTTAAAACACTTCGTTTCGATTAAGATACTTCCGGGAAGGCATTGCGAGAACTCATCGTCACGCAACTTCAATCCAAACTCCCCCAAGCTTAAACGAAGCCTACTACAACCTTTGCCATCTACAGTCAGGCGCGATCCCGCTGCGCCAAGATGACACTAAAATTTCGTCATATTCTTACTACCTATATAAATGTTTCATAAATCGCTTACTAAAACTTTAAATAAAACTTTAAATATAAATAGTAGGTTTTTGCTGGAAATTCTAAAAATCGTGAACAACGTGAAGTCATGTACAAAATTCAGTCAACTGTCAATCTTTGTGCAGGGCTTTAACAAAGCCGCTTTTGAAACGTCAATATTCCCCCTGAATTCTAAAATAAACTTTATTCCACGAGAATGCCTGAAATACGTATTAAAAAAGCGAATTTAAAAGGAGCAAAAAAGGAGGTGGTAAAATTTAGTTATTTCAGCTTTACACCCACACATAGCAGCATACGCAAAGGAAATTTAGTGTAGAGACACTCCGTCTCACATACACTGATTGAACACATTGGTGTTGTGGAACTCAACGCCACGCGTTATCTTATAACCAATTGGATAAAATAAAAATGTTTCTTCCCTAGAATGCAAACCAAACCCATAACTGTGCGTTTATAAGCACACGCTGCCAGTGGCCTAGTGAGGGGGCATCATGCCCCGTGCGTAAAACAATGTAAATAAATAATTTAAAAATCTACCTACTGGAAGCTCTTAACTAATCTATTGGAAGTTCTGTGGGAATCTCATTTAAATCGGCTTATGTGCAAACAAAATATTATTAGTTTTGTGAACTTTCTGTATTACATAAAGTATTACTTTACATATATAATATTACTAAAATAACGCTAGCTGGTAAAATAAGTTGTTGAAACATTTCGATTTCAGTACAAGCGCACACGAGCAAATACCATTTCTATTTGCTAGCATTGAAAGTTTTCACTTATGTACCTACTATGAAAAGCCGAGTGGACGTAGAAGGAACATATTAAAAGGATGCCCACAGCTGAGATCTATCTCACTTTTATTGTAAAACAGCTAAAATATATTCTATGTAACACTACTAAGGTTCATTTTTCATTGAAAATTATAGAGAAAACTAGAATATAGAGTCAATATTTTTATCATACACTCAGTTTCAGCACTACGAAGATTATTGTAAAGAAATACGGATATACTTGTAGATATTGCGATATCATTTTATTTATCTTCTTTCATTTACTGAAATAAGAGAACAAGATATGATATGATAGGTAGGGGGAGTCCAGTCACTCCGCTTCCTAGTATAAAGTAATTTTATATTTAAATAAAACATGTTTTTTTCAAAATAGAAGGAACAACAGTTGGGACCCACTATTCAACCAATTAAGTGTTTTCAAGGTGGCTTATAATATCTAAATGGTACCTATAAGTAACCTATTACAATTTTTTGTATTTTAGGTGTATTTACTTACTTATAAAAAAACCTATTCCATTATTTCTTTTATTCTCGCGATAATACAAATTTAACTTAGCTGTCCATTGGTTTATCAAAATTGATTGATGAATCTGCGATTCTTTTAAGTATCGGTTCCTCCAAAAAGCTTCCATTTAAATTGATTATATTATCTACTTATTCTTCCTTCCTTAAAACGAATATCGTGTTTAGCATTTTGAGTGCTTAAATAAATTCAACCTTTTTTTTAAATTATTTTATTTATAAATTCTGCAGAAATTTTAATTTAAGATTGCATTGAAGCTGAAAAAAAACCAACTATCAATCTAACTTGAAATTATATAACTAATAAGGAATAAAATTAATATACTTGGGAATAGCATATATATTTAAAAAATGACTAATGAACATAAAGATAAAGATATATAATAACAAACACTTGGTGAATCTGTTTTACGCTATAAGCACTATAAGCTAAAAATAATTAGTAATAAAGATTATAAATACAGAGTATGTACATCGTTTCTTATTTCGCTTTAGGCAGAACAATGCTCGTGACATGCCGTATACAACACCCGCATTAGAAGAACATAGAACAGCCATTTGGCGGGAAACATGACAGCTCATTCTGACACTATTTATAACTTGATTTATAGTTTCACATACAATTATTTACTAAGTTTATTGAAAGATGAAAATATAATACAGTCTATGTAACTTTATTATATCTTTTTCAACGTCTTATTGTTTCCTGTAAGTTAATTAATATCTTTATTGATAAATTAATGTTACAACTGCTGAAGCGGCCGCTATACTAAAATACATCAATTAGGGATTCAACTTTTGTATTTCGGATTAAACTTCTGATCAAAAGTTATTACCTACCTATTATCAAACAAAATTACCAAACAAAATTTTTAGGTTTTAATATGTAGACTTGAAATTTTAATTACAAATTTGTTCCAAAATGTCATTCATTACATATCAAATGACCGCCGTTTACTGACGCTCGTGACAAGGTAATATATGGGTATATCGTAAATTCCGTAACTGAAATTAAGCTATAAATTTTATCACATTCAACAACTATAATAAAGTATATCAAAAGTTTTTTGAAGCCGAGGAAGATGTTATAGGTTCGATTTCTACTTAGGGGAACGAATTATTATTTTCATTACCACCCTCTGGTAACATGATAAAGCGCAGCGTTTAGTTCCTTAAATCAACCCTAGGTTTCCTTTGCCTACTGAAAAAAGTTTTTTTTTACCATTAACGCCTATAAAAAATATAGTGTACATTTAATTTGGACAGCTTTTTTAATTACAGGTTTTTCTTTGATGAATAAAAAATTGGAACTTTTAAAAAAGAATTACAATAGAACAGCTAAAATAAGAAAATAGCGTATCAACAAAAGTGTAGTGATTAGAAATGATTGAAAATTGCAGTCGTGATTCATTCATGATGAAGTCATATGATTTCATTCGTTTCAGACATCGTAAATGGTGTATGGTGGTGCCTATAAAATGTCATATCGCCATTTATGTCCAGTATTTGCTACTCTAGGGTTGTCACATCTAAATACATATTAATAAGAAAACTGACTTTAAAGCATTATGTAAGTATTTACTAACATAAAAATTTGATTATAAAAAAATACGTTTAAGTACTAAGTAATTCTTGTTTTATAAATTTAAAATAATATACATAAAACTTTCGCTACTAACTGACTGACAACGCACAATAGAACCCTTAATGAGTCTTGAAAGCTAAAATTTAAAATTTTGATATCTTAGGGAGGGTTGGGAACATGAGAAACGATAGCCTAAAATTTCTATGGAGGCAGCAAAAAGGAAGGAACAGAATTTCATATTTTATCCACGTCGTAATCTAAGTTTTTGTCCACATCTTTTGTATAGTATTAGTTTTTTAATTAGCGCGTTTCATATAAAAAATAAACATCGCCAGCCCTCACTCTCATAAATTAACCACAAAAAGGGACAATCGACAGATTTATACGAGACCTTCCTTCTCAGTTACCCTTTGTTCTGTTAATTCTTTTTAAATAATATCTTTTGTTCTGTTCACATGCAACAATGTGAATTAAATTAACATTTAGAAACATAATATAATTTTATGAATAGATAATTAACAAAGTCACACAACAAAACATTTTGTTTTGTACAAAATGTGCGAATTTTCTACCTTAAAAACAATTTTATTAAAATTTTCATATCATGAAAATTTTTGATAGGTCTGAAGAATATATCTATTTGTAAGTATTTCTATTAAATACTAAATATATATATGTGTATATAAACTTTAAGCAGCCAATTAAATATATTTTGTAATTTTTTTTTATCAAGTTTGAATATAAACAAATTAATGACATGTGGTAGGTGTTTCATAACGATTGCATACCAAAAGCCGACTAAGTAAATGTCAGGTCCGCCGATGGTCAACCTACGTAGAACAGTATCTACGCCTCTATAATGAAATATTTCTCTACTAGTCCATCCTAAAACTATAGGGCTACTGTTCCATTTTTTAGGTACATACAACAAGTAGACAGTTAGCAAAAAATTTAAATATATGACTCAAAATCTTTACAGCTATTTTTTACCCGACTTCTGTAAGAAAAGGAGGTTATCAATTCGGCTGTATTTTTTTTTTCAAGTATATACATAAATTTAGATATTCAAGTCATTTTGTAACAACATTCTAGTTATAAAGAGAGTATCTAATATACTTACCTTTATCTAAGTATAGATATTTCCTATAACGGCTTATAATGAAAAGGTTTCAAAGGATAACAAGGAAAAATGCTAACAGGTAACATAAAATGAAATAGTACACACGAGTATGTGTAAATACGACTCCTGTCTGCCTCGTTTAAAGCAATTACCTTGTCCACAAAGAAATAAGGCTTCAGATGAATGTTTTGATTTTTTTACTGCTTAATATAATTGTCTTCTTTGTCCTCGAGTAAAATATAATAATGTCATATTAAAGCAAGATTTAATTTATCTATGTTTCAATTTGATTGTATGAAGGTGATTTTTTTTCCGTTAGAGCAGAGAAAAGTCAATCAGCCGAGAGTCATAGTACGAGGGAGAAAGAATCTTTGTAAATTCTTCGAAAAGCTCTTACAATACATTTAGCAGGATTTTGAGATGATCGAAGGTAACAATACTTAGCTATTAATAAAACGTCAACAATTGCATTTTCTTTACTTAGTACGTGCCGGGCCTAATTACAGATGTTACTTTTTTACATTTAGAGAATAGCAATCCACAAGTTCATATGCTTTGTTCTCAATAATTACAGTAGGAAGATTTCTTGATGATATTCTTATGCCCCCTGAACACGAGTTAAGTATGAATGTTAAAACACTGACTGATTGACTCTGCATCTCTAGATCTACACAATTAAATAATACGCATAATACACTGAATGTGCTATGCTGACATTAGTATTATTTTATTTTATGTTGTTAAAAATTTCCATTACCTTTTAATTGATTAATAATATTTGTTAATCAAAGATTTCATGATGTTTAAATTATTTATGCAGTTATTTTGTTTATTTTGTTGCTGTGCTTTACTATTTAATCTGTGGCACAAATATCACAAACGTCACCATATTTGACACCTGACGTGTTTCTTTATTATCCTTTTTTGTTTGTTTCGTGTTGCTGTTCGTTTCATCGTGTTGTGGTTCTATTTACATTTTACAAATATTACTAATTATTTATTAACGCATAAAACTATTTTAATTTCTTTATATTAGATATAAGAATTAAGTACTCGTCAATAATGTTAAAAGCTGTGATATTAATAGGAGGACCGCAAAAAGGTAATTTAAAATTCATATTCTCAACGTCACCGGCTTTTATCAGTTAAATTACATAGAAATTTTACGATACAATCATTTCTATTAGCACAGATGTATGTCGTTTCTTTAAATATTATCGTCACTGCTATAAATATCATGTTTTAGAATTATAAGTATGAATTAATATTGAGGCTCAAGCGTGTTTGTGTATATTTTTTTCTTTTCGTTCCTTTTTTTATTATTACATGTTACTTAAAATGAAATATGAGTAAAATTTTATGGATATAACATTTGATTAAAATTTTCATCAGCCATATTATTTATGTTTTACTCGTATTTCATTTTAAGTAACAATAAAAAGGAACAAAAAAAAATATACGTAGACAAAAAAAATTGCATGGCTATAAATAATATGGCGGATATTTTTTTTGTGAAATCTTACATTAAATGTTTAAATTTAATATGTATAGCTTATTTCTTATTTTTTACAATAAAATTCTACACTTTTAGGCACAAGATTTCGTCCACTCTCCCTGGATACCCCAAAACCTTTATTTCCAATAGCTGGTCTTCCACTTATTCAACATCATATAGCTGCTTGTGTTAAGCTTCCAGAATGTAAGGAAATTCTCATTATTGGATCTTATACTACAAATACAATGGCTCAGTTTGTAAATGATATGCAAAAGGAACATCATGTTATAATAAGGTAAAATAAATGGTTAATAAACATAACTTTTGTCTTACTAAAGTATGAAAATAAGAATAATTCATTCCTTGAGTATGATGTTACCCTAAAATTAGCACTAGAACTGAGATATGCACTACAATATCCTCAGTTTGGATTATCTTTTTTACTTTATTTGAAAACTATATATATTATAAATTTTCATTTCCCTGTGGCTTTGCTTTGAACACATTTTAAGTTGGTGTGTAGCATGGTTTCAAAACATTAAACAAGATGTGATTTAGCCTACAGCTGTCCTCAATAAACAGACTATCCAATGCAAAAATATTTTTTCAATTAAAACCAAGTAGTTCATGAGATTAGTGTATTCAAACTCTTCAGCTTAATAATATTTGTATAAATTTTGAGCTTTTACCAACAGATATCTACAAGAGTTCACTCCATTAGGTACGGGGGGTGGTTTATATCATTTCCGTGATCAAGTGAGAGCTGGTAATCCGAGTGCTTTCTTTTTATTAAATGGGGATGTATGTGCTGATTTTCCACTTAAAGAACTTTGGAGTTTTCATGAAGAGAGGCCTAATGCTTTGGTGAGATTTAGTTTTATTACGTTTTGTTTCATAATATATGGTTTTATGATAATGTTGTGGCACAGTGGTACAATCTTTGACTCTAAATGTAGTGATTGTGGGTTTAATTCCTATTTGGGGGAATAAATAATTACCATTTCCTCATTGTGGTTACAAGTCGGAATGTGGTATTGAGTTCTGCCACTCAACCCTCTTTTCTAGTTGTTTCTTTACTTTTTATGTTTTTAGTTATCAATTTTATCATTTTTTTACAGGTAACAATAATGGGTACTGAGGCGACTCGACAACAATCAGTCCATTATGGCTGTATGGTCAGAGAACCGGCTACTAAAGCAATTACACATTATGTAGAAAAACCAAATAGTTATATATCTACATTAATTAACTGTGGTGTGTATGTGTGTTCATTACAAGTGTTTCATACGATGGCTGATGCTTTTCAAAGGAAACAAGATGGATTTTATAAGTAATTTTTTATTTTATAATTTCTAATTTTTTATCTATAATTCTTAGACACATGTCTAATCAAAAACAATAAAGTAATATTAATTGCAGCTACTACCACATATATCTTCACAATATAATACAACCAATTAATACAAAAAAGATCCTCTTAATAATATACTTCTAATAATATCAAGGAACAGCTTCTGAATGTAAATGTAATAGTATGTGGATTTCTAGTCGGAATATTATAATTGCGAACGGCTAAGGAGTGGAACTCCCTGCCTGCTGAAATGTTCCCCGCTAAGTATAACCTGGCCCTCTTTAAAGTACGAGTGAATAGGCACTACCTAGCCAAGCATGCTCCATCTTCGTCCGGACCGTCACTTACCACCAGTTGAGATAGCGGTAGTTGACAAATGCTTGCCTATCAACAATAAAAAAAATATATATATATAATATTTCCTCATTGAGTTCTGCCACTCAACACCCTATCCCTTGATAACAATTGGTGGAAAATAGTACTAGAATCTCTCTCACTGCAGGAAGGGGGATACAACCTGAAGCTAAAATATAATACATAATATTAAATATATGTATACATATAATATAGATTGAATCATATAGATTGAATTATCTATGTTTCAGTGGTAATAATGGCCAAAACAGTCCTCATCCTGGCTACATGTCATTTGAACAAGATGTACTGGCACCTTTGGCTGGCACTAACAAGTTGTATGCTATGCAGGTAATATAATTATTGCATTATATGTATTTAAAATTTTTTTTACTAATAATATTTTAGTTTGTAATATTTTTTACCGCTACAACTAAAACTAATTTCATTTAATAATAAAACAGGAAATTTATATATTATTAAATATTTAATGAAATGTATAATTTTTAGGTAACAAACTGGTGGTCCCAAGTGAAAACGGCCAGTTCAGCAATATACGCGAACCGCCATTACCTGTTATTGCGTCGACGAGACCTCAAACCCGCGCCGTGCCGCATACTGCCCGATGTCTTTGTACATCCCACTGCTATAGTCGATGAGAGTGCTGTGGTAAGAATGCTATTTTGTTTTTATTTATTTTTTAACGTCACGCTGAATCCCGTATATAGCAGGATAGGCAGAGGGAACCTATTGTTAAGACACTCCGTTTCCTACACACCGCCAAATTTTCGAGGAATTGCGTGCGTCCGAGAAAATTAAACTTTAAAATATTAAATAATCTCGTATATGTCTCATATGCATTTTTAATTTTTTCTTTTAGATCGGACCAAATGTATCAATAGGTGCAGGAGTGACAATAAAAGCGGGAGTTCGTATAAAAGAATCGATAATATTAAACAATGCTACCATTAACGAACACGCCTTGGTTATGTATTCTGTTGGTATGTATATTTTATTATAGAATATCCTAGTATTACTATTTACCCAACTGCATGGCGAACAAGTACAAATTAAGAAAATATAAAAACATGAAACCCGAATGCTTAAATCTAAAACAAAGGTGTAAATCAGTATTCATTTATATTATAGTGGGTCAAGAAGCATCAGTAGGTGAATGGGCGAGAGTGGAAGGAACTCCTTCAGATCCAGATCCAAATAAACCATTTGCCAAAATGGACAACACACCCTTGTTTAATAATGATGGACGATTAAATCCTTCTATTACTATATTAGGTAAGATAATTAATTATACTAGACTAGTCTTCAACTTTGAACATATTTGTTTATGTTCAGGGTTATTTTTTACAATTTTTTTTTTAACTAACTTCTGTTATTTAAATAAGACATAAATTATTATTTTTTAGCGTAAAGTATATTCCGCACACAGTGTTAAGACACTATTTCCTTAAAGACACTACAGTTCCCTACTTTCCACCGAATTCTGGAGTCATAAAAATACTAAATTTTCTTTTTTTATCTTCAGGTGCAGGTGTCGTAGTTCCAGGAGAAAGAATTTTATTAAACTCCATAGTATTGCCACACAAACATCTAACTAGAAGTTTTAAACATGAAATTATTTTATAATGTAAACATTTTGTATATAATATATTGAAATGGATACATGAGTACATACATACAGACAATTTAATACAATGATATTTACTTGAAATGTGCTATCTTAAATTTCGTTTTATTTTTATGTATAAGATGAAACATGTATATTAACTAATAGTTTAATTAATTCGTAAAGTGACTTTATAAGTGCAAGACTATTTTGATACAATTATTCAGCTTCACATTGTATTCCGTATAGCATGGTGGGCAGAAGCAGAAAGCAATGTTGAAATACTACATTTCCCACTTTGTGCCCAATCTCACCTCTCAACTTCCTCTTATAATACTTCATTAATATTTTATGCATATAAAAACGTTCAAAATAATATTTTCGTAAATGTTTTTATATGAATAAATAAAATTTGGCATCAAGAGCGTATTATGCCAAAGATAAAAGTACAAGTAATAGTCTTAAAAATGTTTGACCGAAAGAAGTAGTTACTAATTGAAATTTCAATTATAGAATTTATGGAATTCATACAAACTATTTATATGTAGAATAGAGATATTTTTTTTATTATAATTAGACGGTAATGTCTCGATACCAGCGCAAAAAGAAGACACTGCTTCGGGCACTTCATTCTCCACTTTCCTTTCGAATTTGTACATTGTTTCGTGCCGGAACTCAACGCCGTACTTCGTCTTGCCAGAGTGAGGAATTATAATATATAATTAATTCCTTTGAATGGAGATCGAACCCACAACCATTGTATTCATAATTTTATTTTAACAATTTTATTTCACGTACGTATGTATATAATAAAATTGTTTTGAAATCAACACATTTTTGATTAAATACAGATTTTATAAACGCAAGCACAAATAAGTGTTTTTTACTATGTGTCTGTCTATATATTTGTTATAAATATGTGTATTCTTATATATATTTTTTTGTAAGTATATAATTTTAGTGCAATTACCCCAAATACTTATGAAAATCCTATTTTTGTTTTCGTAATTTAACACTGTCTTTTTATTTTGATTTATCGTGGATGTAATTTTTTTGGGAAGTGTTCAATAACTTGAAATTGATCATCTATACACAGAGATTGATTTATATTTGGACCTTTAAATTAAATTACAGCAATAATGCAATTAATTTTAAGACTTTATATAAGTTAATATTTTATGTTATGATGTATTATAATAAATCGATAGAGCACATCGTTTGTTTCATTTGCATTTGTTAGTAATATTTTCTGCTGGCAATTAAATAATAAAATTGTTGTTTTTAGTTTTATCAGTAGTAAATAGGTACATGTAACCTGGGAACCTGTTGTTAAGGTATTCTGTTCCTATTACGACACTTCCGTTCCTCTTAACGCCTCTGCAATTCGACGGAAAATGGGGAACGGAAATGTCTTTATGGAAACGGAGTGTCTTAACACTAAGTTTGCTCTGGATACCCTGCTATGTACGGGATACAGCAAGCGAAGCTAAAAAAAAGAAACGAATAATTCATTCCCCCGAATGAGACTCGAACCCGCAACTGTCACTAATATTCAAACTGTCCTAATGCGTATAATAAAAATACGACGGTTTTAACTTAAATTATAATTATGTTTAGGTACTTTTGCCCATATAAACAAGGAATTAGTCATATAGTAGTAGGGGCAGCGAAGAGGAAACTTTGTGGAGTCATTCGAGCGCATCAGATTAAAATACTGGGGACTCCTTGTACTCGGTTACGTACTTTCACCAAATATGAGCTTCATGTGTATAGCCGCGCGTCTAGGATAAAGGACCAGATTAGTAAAAAAAAATTGATCATCGGACATTCTCGAGCGCATCAGAATAAGGTAGGGTAAGTTAGTTACATGCTAAAGTGTGTATATTCCACTAATCTGACAATTTGAGAATGACGTAAAGGAGGGCGGGGAGGGCTCCAAAGTTGTAAAAAAAAACATTATCTGGACATTCTCGAGCGCGGCTAATTTTTATTTTATTTTGGAGGGAATCATTCAAGGATTACGAAAAATATATAAACTGACAAATTCCGCAAGAAATTCATCGATAAAGTTTGATGTACCTAAGAATTGCATATATTCCTCTCACCGTATTTCTATTCCTATCTCCCTCTTTTTTTTTTTATTAGTCCCTAACTCATCAATGAAGATGATAATTTAAAAAAATACTTAAAAAAAAATATTTTTGTAGTTTTTTTTATAAATACAAGTATTCTATTTCAAACATACATTCTTTTAGTTACATTCCATTTCTTGAGCTTTTCTATTGATTACGTTCAATGAATAAAAAAATGGAGGCCAGTCGTGGCGCAGTGGCACAGAGTGTGACTGTAAAACCTACTGGTTGTGGGTTCAATCTCCATTCCAGGAGATGAAATATTTATTTAAATTTATATTTCCATTTCTTCGCTCTGGTGTCGAGGCAAAACAGTGACGTTAAGTGCTGCTACTCAACGCTCAATGCCTTCAAAATTTGGCAGAAACCGGGGATCAGAGTGTATTAACCTTAGGTTCCCTCTGCCTACCCTGCTGTGTACGGGATATAACGTAAAGCTGACTTGTTCATTCTATTGGTTTAGAAAAATATTAATAATTGTCAGATTAAGNTGGAACAGTTTTTTTTTTTTTTCATTTTTGAAAATCTATAGCCCCTCAACCCACCGGTGAAACGAAATTTTTTATATGACATTTTTTCCTTGTTATCATTAAACTTGAAGCTCAATGACGCTCGAGTGACTCCACAGTTTGCTGCTTCCCTCCCTAACTATGATAAGCTGTCATATTTTATTAAGTAGGCAAGTATTCGATTAAAATTTTAATAGATGCTTATTTAAGCGCAATTCAGTATATACATAATTTATTATTAGGATGTTAGGTACTGAATTATAAATAACGATTTATAATAAATATTATTGATGGTTCACCTTTAGTTACAAAACAATTTAATTATAGTATTTTGTTATATTAAGAAGCACCTATCGATATCGTAGCGCAGCGAGAAGTTTATTGTACAGTATCCGCAATGGTCGTATGTAATATCTTGCTCATTTGGTTCCCTCTGCCTACCCTGCTGTGTGAAGGACACAGCGGGAATCTGCAATATTCGTATTTTCCGTTCAAGTCTGTACCAGTATGCATAGTTGCTTTAAATTCCAAAATTCAAAAAGCAGGTAATTCATGTTTTACATTATAGTTCCAGGCATCTTTCCATTTAGTAAAGATAAGCAAGAAGAACCTAGTATTAATCTTCTTCGTTTGATTCCTTTTTTCTTAAAAACATAATCTTAACGTAGACATTAGCAAATGCTATTTATATGAATAGATGTAGCTATTATAATTAAACAAGTTCTTAATGCAATACAACGGCAAGGTCAGCTTTAAATGTGGGGTTTTTCACAATAATATGCAGAAAAACGGTACTTGAATATTGGACTGGTTTATATTATAATCCAAACAACTGAGGCCTTTATAACGAATAGAAAACTAAATAATAATATTTTATATAGAAATAGAACACCGTCATGGCACAGATGAGACTGCACTCAGCATTATTGAGTTCGAAAACAACTGATTTTTGAAACAAAAAAAATATTACACGAGTATATTACAATAAGCTTAATATTAGAAATAACATTAATACTTTATGAGTTTTTCAGATATAAAAGAAGACTTCATTATATATTATTTTATTATAGGTGCATTTTATATGTACGATTTAACCATAGATATTTGTCATAAGTAAATGGGGTGAATCTATTTTGATATGTTTAATATTTTATAATGTAAACATGTTATAAATAAAGCCTTAATATCTATAACATCATCCTTGATCTAATATCAAAGAAATGTCACCATTTGCTTGAAGCAAATCGTAAAACGTAATTTTGTGAAATTTACTTTTCGACCAGACTTTCGTTATTTTATAAAACCGGAATATTTTTCTGCGCATACATCTAAAGTTACAATAAGAAAACTGCCAAATTAACCATCTTCCAAATTTCATATTCCCTTATAGTAGCAGTACCTAATGGTGTTGGGTGTAGGATGCATCACTCGCTCCCCCGCTATTATAAAACAAAAAAAATGAAGAAACTTTAAAAATTGCTTTTCATTAATTTTTTTTCGTCATAGTCCCTTAAAGTGGGACAGACAGATATACATCGGCATGCCATCAACTTATCGCATGAGGTGTTTTCTAACCCATCTAAAGCAAATAAGCAACCAAATATTTATATTATTAATATAATTAGTCTACCGTATATCAAATTATATTTTAATAACCGCTGTTTACAAGTTCAATTACGTCGCGATGGCGCCAATCAATGTGTCAATAAAGAAAACATAACAAAAATCATCATTAAGTACCTTCGTATTTTTATTACTCAGATGATAAAAAAAATATTTTATCGAAAACAATTTTATTTTATAAAAACACTGTATATTTTTTTAATTCACAAATTGACACATTCGAAGGTTTCTCATTAATTAAAATTAAAATTCATAAATCGTATTTCCTAACGCTCGATGCAAACGAATACAACGAGAATATGAATAATTCACGTAATCCGGTTCAAAATGTTTATCAACCTGCACTTGAACTGATGTTGGTACGATATTTATAGGTGCGTCCTTTTATAATACTGACATATTCCTAGAAAATATTTTTTTTGCTTCGCGCTGTATGTTGTATATATAGATAAGCGAGGCGAGTCTAGTGTTAAGACACTTTGTTTGCCAGTTTCCACCCAATTTCAGAGATTTTTCGCATTGTGTGGCGGAACTCAACACCGCATTTTGTCTGGTTGTCAGAGCAATGAAATGAAACTATATTCTCAAATGGAGTTCGAATGTACAACCTTTATGTTATAAAAATATTTTATATTTATTCAAGTGAAATAAAGTGAATGTATTTAATGAACATTGACATTATAAAAAAGAGAAATATAAAATGGCTACCTACTTCTACTGCTTACACTACATCATGCTAGAGATTACTAGACTAGTATAATAATAAGAGTATAGCTTAAAATTTATATAAAATATAACCACTTCCTCACAGGCACTGAGTGCTTGCATTTCTTCAGGGACAGAGTACCCTCTTCCCTACCCAAAAAAAATCATACATTCATTATTATATGATGCTGATTTGATTATCTGCACAACTTTATAATCTAACTGCTTTTATTACCTTTTTTTTCACTGTAAAAGACTACTAACAATCTCCAAAGGTCAAAATATTTTTTTTTCGTTTTCGTAAATCGGTCAAGCGCGAATCGGACTCTTCCACCGAGGACTGTTCTGTATAAATATTGAAGGTGTCGAGCTTTTTCTGAAATTCAGGCTTAGCTTAGCAGATATCTCACTTGAACTAGCGGCATTAATACCAAATTATGCCCCACTTATAAGGCTTATTTTTAAAAATTACTATTATAATTTATGTAACGTTAATTGGCAAATAATCGTTATATTTACCATTAAAATAATATACACTACGAACTTCATTAACCTTCAAGTATAGCTATGTTATTAGGGCCTATAACATGTGACTCACTGTATTTAATTAGACAATTTAATACCATTCATTTCAATATACAAATAAGATATTTTTAAAAATAAAAAATCACGTCTTAAAGTATTTTTATTATTTTGAGGCGAGTCGTGGCGCAGAGGCAGTTGCTGCAAAATCTAGTCGTGGTGTCAAGGCAAAGGACGGCGTTGAGTTCCGCCATTCAACACGAAATGCCTCCGGAATTCGGCGGAATAAGTGGAATGGAGTGTCTTAATAAAAAAAATCTGAGGGGGTATAATATTATTAATTTATTGATACTAAGCAGGTTGTTAATCAATATATTAAATTAAATATATTAATTTATATTTATTGTTTTTATGTTACACGCGAATAATAAATTACTCACAAGTTGAAGAACTTTGCATCTCTTTTGTTTGAATATAAATGAAGAATTTTTTTTGTTAAGAAAAATGTCTTTTGTTAATTATACAAAGTATGCTTATTATGGTTCTTATTTATTTTCATATATTTAATATAAATATATTTTAATAAATTTTAGTAACATCATGTAAATAACAAATTACTTATATGTTTATGAATAGTATAATTGTATCTGGGTTACCGTTCCATATGTTTTTTGTGTTATTTTTTTTATCAGGTTCACGCTGTATCCCGCAACACATCAGGGTAAGCAGAGGGATTAGGGAGGGTATTTTCATTTCTTCGCTGTAATTAAGATGTAAAAGAGCGGCGTTGATCTGCCACACGCAATGTCCCCAGAATTCGGCAGAAAGTTGAGAACGCAGTTTTTTAACTACGTCTCATTGCTTTCTCGGCTAAATGCTGGATACACCACTCATAAGAATATATTTGTTGTTCTTCCCTCTTTTTAATAAAACTTTTTTTTTGTTTTTTATTCATTTTAATTGGCCACATTTATTTTATCTTATATTCGAAGTTTTTTTAATTCTATTAACCATTGTCCCGATATAATTTATTATTCCAAGGGATAGTTGTAATTACATTTTTTTTTATTTCAGAAGTTTTCACAAATATTACTCATTAGAGCGTAAGTGTTCATAGGTAATAAATATGATTATTTTAAAAAATATAAAAAAAATCTATTCTGGAACTACAACTGTCAACCCTAATTTAATATTTATAAATTAATTAATTCTTATATAAAAAGATATCCGATGACAGACAGGCACGGCAGGCAGGTTTGTTTACTACATCACTAAGCAATCGATTAAATAACGATTAAAGGAGAAGTTAATTTGCAAAATATATTAATTATATCAATTTGTATCACTTTTATAATTAGTCTACCAAAAAATAACAAGTTTACAAATAAAAATGAATGTAAATCACCTAAAAAAAAAACAATACATTCAATTCCTCAGGATGAAAAGAACCGTACTTCCTTATAATTAGTTAATTCATTAATAGATTTGTATAGCGACAGCTAGAAGCTATATCGTTTTGTTTATTTAGAACGTATTACAATCGGGAGAACGATTTTTACCGTCCATCTACCGCCAGTCGGTGCGAAGACACGGCGGTGTCAGGCCGGATGCCAAATATAAGTGCTTTATTGTAAAAGTTAAAAATGAATATAATATTAACTAAATTGATGCGCCAGAATGGTACGAGAATCAACCAATATCTTTTCGCTGTTATAAGTAAGTTTAATTAAATAACTATTACTAGTTTAATCTTTAACTGTCTGGTGGTTTTCTTAATTAAAGTTTAATTTTAACCGTTTTGCAGGCTTATCTTTTTTTCATATCTTGACATATCTTTCGTATTATAGTGGAGTAGGTGTTAAGCTTAGTGTTAAATTTCTCCGTTTTATATTTTCTGTCCATGTAAATAATGTGTGTACAATTGTAATATCTAAGGCTCTGCTATGTAACGATATAGCAAAACTAATACTAGTTTATTAAATATACATTTTAATTATAAACAAACCAAATTTGAACATATAACCACCGCGTTCATTAAAATTAGTCTCAATTGTTAGTGTTATCAATATTTTACTTAAAATCTTATCTATATTATATTATCAATCGAACGAATTAGTTCTAATTATGGTTATTAGTGGATTAATTAACAAAAACATTTTTTTTATGTTACATTAAGAACCATTTACAAAAAAGTTCATATTTACAAAAATTTTTACAAGACATTAAAAAACTGACTTACTCGTACTGATGATTTATCTGGTATATTGTATATTTTTTTATTTAAATTTAATTTGTACTTAAGTAAAAAAAAACACTGAAATTTTAAAGTTTTAAAAATCGAACTAATATATCGGATTGCTTCACGTACATAACACTGTGTGTTAGGGAATGAATTTAAAATCGGGTAGTACGCAATTTAAATATATTCATAAAATTTAATCGATTATATTTGTTTTTTGTCAAACTATATCAATAGATATATCTATTGAGCTTTTAACCCACTTTTTGCTGTGCTCAGAATATCTAAGCATAAATTAATTATGGATACGTAGCGATATAAAAAAACTTTCAAAGTTTTTTTTGTACAATTTATTTTTTGTACAATTTTTAATAATATTTAAACAATACTTGTGTTCACAGTCAGCGTTGCTTGAGTGCTTCCCTTTTTTAATTCAAAAATTTATCAAATTATAAAAATATTGGAATGTCAAATGAAAAATTTTTTTTTCGTACTTCAATAATTGAAAACATGAAAACAGAAAAAAATATTAAACTAAGATACTTACTATACTTTCCAGCGCAATCGACGGCTGGAAGCCTGTTTGTTTGTGCTTTTGTTCGCTGTGATCTCAGGAACTCCTTGACCGATTTAATTTCAATTTGCACTATTGTAAGTATTTTGGCAAGCGTCCTTTAACATTTTTTTTTTATTCCAATTGGTTAGATAAAAAAATTATACCATTTTATAGAATGTTATACGAGAAAATTACTAAAAATAACTATATATAAGACATAGATATTATTTAAAAATGATATAATCAGAAAACGAAAGTAATACAAACAAGTAAATTAATAATTTTGCAGTTTAAGCGGGCGAATCCGCGAGCATGTTGCTAGTCTATAAATATTTGTTTTTAAATATAATATAGTATGTAATCAGTTTTTTTGTGTTTTTTGTTGTTCACAACGGGTAATTGCGTTGAATGTAAATGAAGAGTCCTCTAAATGTAAACATATAGATACTTAGCGTGCAAACAGATTCATTTTATGTGATCATCGAGACTTATTTTTATACTTTGTCCTATGTTTAAAAAATATTTTATAGTATTTTTTCTAAAATCAGCTTATGTTACGAATATGGTATAAGTGAAAATATTACGTTATACTTATTTATATTGCTTTTTTTTATAATAACTAATCGAAAAATTAAATTACACAAGTTGAGCACCACAAAAAAATATTCAATGCGGATATTTTAGTAAGTATCGCGGAAACTTCATTTCGCATATAACAGAGCGTAGCGTAAAGACGCAACGCGAGCGTAGTGTAAAGACTAAAGACACCGCTTCCAGCTAGAATTCAAGACGCTTAGAGCGCTGATGAAACTGAACTGATATCTTTTAAAGACGAAAAATTCTCTTCTCCCGACTCCTCGGTTGCAAACAGACACAGGTCCACTGTCATTTTCGCAGCGCTTGACTGTATATACGATGATTGTGGGTTCGATTCCCTCTCAAACAATAAATTAATTTTATTTCCTCGCTCTCATGGGCGTCGAAATAGGAACGGTTGAGGCCCAGAATAATCTTATACACACATTAGAAATTTTGATAACAAAAAATTGATCCTCTAAAATTAAGAAAAAACTTTTTCATGACCAAATCTGTTCAAAGCCCACAGTCCAGGCCCCCCTGGAAAATATTTCTAAGTACTAGCTCTGCTAATAAGACAAAAACGCGGCATATAACGTGGTATATTGAACACGCAATGTCTCGAAAATTGGGCAAATTTGGAAAATGACGAAAACAAAATGCCAAGTAAATACAAAAACAACGCCCGACTATTGCACCATAACGAGTGATAATTCAGAGATCAATAGTTACACTTATTAAATCTAAAATGATTATACAGAACAAGTTTTTCCAATACGGCCTTCGTACGATGACGCGTCTTTATAAATAATACATAGATGTATGAAAAAATACATGAACGTATAAAATATATTTTTCTTGTGCAAGAAGCGTTTGTTTGTTTTTAATTTAAAATATGTAAATTTAATAGAATAAATATGAAACAATGTTTACATTGCTTTTGTTTTTAATGTTCTACGAGAAAAATTAAAATTTATGTCATATTATTTCTATAGAAATGCATAAAAATACGGTAATATACGTATTTGTATTGTGTATTGTTCAGTACAGGCATATAAATTGTGTGGTGGGTAGCGGATCGACTCTTTGTCTGACATCACAAGATATTAATAATTAACTTTTTCATAGGAAAAATTTTGATTGAAATTTAATTTAAAAGTCGTTCTTATACTAAAATGTTTTTTATGTATCTCCTTATTTGATAAACAATGAAGAAGAAGAAGAAGAACAAGACGAACTGGGTAGTCTAGGGTCTAGAGACAAAAGACTCCGTTTCCCATTCTCTGCTCATTTTTGACTTAATGCTGAGCTTTATCTTATTACCATAGCGAAGAAATGAAAATAATTTATGTTGGACAGAATCTGTAACTGTCACTTTTACGACTTAAATACATATTTGTATATAGGTGTAAAGTGATCGACGGATCAACTGGGTAGGGGGAGGATCCTCTATGGGTAGAGGACCTCTGCAGCTATCCATGTTCAGTAAATATTTGAGTATTTGTGATTTTTTGAAAAAAAACCGATTCTTGAAAAAAATTGACAAATACAGCCCGACTATTGCGTCTGCTCTCTTATATTTTTAAATATAGCTCAGTAGTAGAGTTTTTGTATTATATAATACTTTAAATCGGTTTATAAATCTTGGAATTAACATTGTAATAAGAATTGTTTTTAAAGAAGTAAAATCTTATCAAAAAATTTCCAAAAGTATATGTGTCAAATAATCTCTGAAAATTTCGTAGGCAACATTAATAAAAAATGGACTTGAA
This sequence comes from Heliconius nattereri, assembly GCA_013403645.1. Lineage (NCBI taxonomy): Eukaryota > Metazoa > Arthropoda > Insecta > Lepidoptera > Nymphalidae > Heliconius > Heliconius nattereri. The sequence continues at coordinate 2,537,388 of JAAIXI010000221.1, forward strand.
TCATGTAACATTAAAAACCTGTTAAGCTTATTACAAGAATTGTTTACATTTAAATCGATTATTTTAGATATTTACATAGGTGTTTGCATTTTTCACCAGTTAGTAGAACTGGTAACCAGACAATGTTTACTGAGCACAATTGTTTGATACTGTAAAGCTATCCAAACACAGGCCATGAATTGGCTAATGAACTAGGAAAGTGGATTGGTAAATTGGCTAATGAACTTTCACACACTATAGAAAGAATATTTCACAGGTAAATTTTTTGTTCCTTCAAAACAAAGAATACTCTAAGAAATGGTCATCTATGCCTATGAAACTTTCAGAAAGTATTTGAGATATATATCAGTGGTTTTTAAAATTACTTTTGTAAAAAATCACCTGTAATTTTATTTCGGTACAGCCCTTGAAAGATTTTGCTTATTTATCTGTATAGTCTGGTGTACTCGTACTCGTCAGTCTACCGTTCCTGTTAAACAATACGAAAAATCACGGATTTTCGTAATTTTCAATTAAAGTTACATCTTTACACGCAACGCTGAGATAGCTGGCACCCTTAGGTCAAACTTTTAAAATGAAGTTTCTGTATTACCTTTTATTTGCGTTCCTGTAAATATGTCACTATATATATAATATGTATAACAATAAAAATCTCTCCGGCTTCAGTTATTTAAAACTAGCGATTATTCCATACTCTCTTTTTTTCACAAAATGTCGATTGACATTCAAATAACATGACCGTAAATATTTACTAATATCAATATTACACGCATCAACAGAATGACGTTTTAATTATATGTTGTACGTAAACTTAACTTTTCTATTAGCGCAATACATTATACAGTACCGCCGCCTTATCGGTATATCGATATTATACCTAAATATATAATAAATATTTTATTTACAGTACAAATATTTAAAACATATATTTACATCTTTAAGATAAATAAATATTTAAGAAATCTAAAGTACCCATTGTTAAATTCGAGTAAAATCAAAGATTATAGAATGTAAAAAGTATATAATAAGTAAGTAATTAGTAAAGGTTTGAATTCGTTTTTTTATTTCTTTAGTAAGAAAAGAGTTCTGCCACCAAACTATTCTAAGTTATGCGAAGTTTGGAGAACGAAGTGTCTTCTCTCTATTATCTTTCCTTATGGTATGGTTCTTTTATTTTGGCGTTCCGAGCGTGCCAGTAGAGCACATATCACTTCGCCAATGTCATGTTGTGTGGAGAATACACGAAGGAGGTTGTGCGGTAAAAAATATATAATTTTACACAGTAGGAGAATGCATGATTAAAACCTTTGCTTCCCACTCTTTATATCATAAATGTTTCAAAACTCGTTTTTTTTTTCGTAACTACTTTAAAAAATGATATATATTTTTCATATATGTCTTGAAACTAGGCTTTCTCTACCTATCCAAATCATAAACTTCTCTCTCAAAAAATTTAACAAAATATAAATATTTTTTTTAACAAAATTCAAACAAAACAATATTTTTCAAAAAATTTTCACAACAAAAACAAAATTCTCAAAACCAATTTTAATTTACACTGTTTAACGTTATTCTTTACCATCCGTGATATTTTGAATGATTAAATCGCGTGAGATAAGAAAATTGCAGTTTTTGTTTTATTATGTAATAGATAATTTATTCTGATCCTTGAACTGAATTTGACAAATATCGAAAGATTAACTTACGAGTAAGTAATATTTATTATTTTTTATTTTTTTTATATATCACAGTGACGACTTTAAAATAATATAACTGGAATGACTGTCTAAGTTTTACCTTTTTCTAGCAAACTTTTTTGCTGACAGTACAAAAGCGTTAAATTTATAAAGACAGACGTTATGTCAATATTTTTTTGTGAAATTATACATTTCTTAGGCATTTGTTTTTTTATATACAATATTTTCTAAGATATAGGATATTTATCATATAAAATTTGACAGTGGAGAAAGGTTATTAATTCTTTGTATAATAGGAGTGTCACAGCATGTTTCGAATTCTTTTGTATTTAGAAAGTAGTCATATAAATTCTGCATTTAAAAATATAAAAGATGAACTGGTCTTATCTCATTATAGATTTAATAAGGTTAGATATATTTTTTATAAATAAATACTAATTTGATACGATATCCGAAAAGCATCAACTAATCTATCCTAAAAATTAGAGAAAATATATATTTTGAAAATAAAAGTGTTTTTTATTTCATTTTAATTTACTTTTTTAAGCCGATTAATTTATTTGGACCTAAGACCGCCATATGTCATTAAATCTTTCTGCCTATGAAATCCGACGTTTAAAAGCGTTAAAAAAATAAGAACTAACATTAAAAAAAAGAGAAAAAGGCCTTCATGGCGCAGCGGCTCAAGGGTGTGACTGTAACGCGACGGTAGTGGCTTTGATCCCCACTCGAAGAAATGAAAATTTTTTTACATTTTCATTTCTTCGCTCTGGTGTCGAGGCAAAGAGCGGCGTTGAGTTCCGCCACTCAATACACAATGCCTTCAGAATTTGGCGGAAAGTGGGGAACGGAGTGTCTTAACACTAGAATCCCCCGATGTCTACCGTCTGGATCTGTCTACCCCGCTGTGTGCGAGATACAGCGTGAAGCTGATTTATTTATTAATTTTATTTTAAGAAAAGAAGAGTGTATTATTTTTTTACAAATGGTCGTAATCGTATTTTTTTTGTGTCGATGCACGTCAACGTACGACAAATGACAACTGTCAATTTTGACAACCACATCTTAATTATCTATATACCGCCTTATTTTAGACATGTTTTTTATTTTACTATATTGTTCATATTTTTTTAATTTACGTGTAAATTATTAGTATGCACGTTTTTACACCTCCCTAAACACAACTGACTAAACATGGTACGTCACTATTTATTTATAAAATTGGATGTAATTTTTACGTAAGCAGTATTAAAAAAAACAAGATCTGGTCTACGGTCTACTAAGTATACTAAATAATAAAATAAAATTTATCGTCACTATGTCGTAATTGTTGATCTTTACATAGCTGCATATGTTACCTTGCTTCAACAAATTTGATACGGTTAATACTTCAATATATCAATATTATATGCTTTATTTAAAATTAACTGTTATTCTTTCACCGAAAGCTAGCAATATTTTAATAAAAATAACTGCTATATTAACTTTATGTTGGTTATCTCCAAATCCTGGGTTAGTTAAGCATAATTGAATGCGCTAAAGACACAAATGCAGAATATTCGAAGCAGGTTAATTAGTAAACTAACTAAAACAACAAAAAATGAGAACGCAAAATTTAGATAAACTTCTAATTAATGACTATGTACGATTCACGAGTATGTACATGATCGTTTTAAGCCTATGTGAGTACAATTATTCTTTAATACGGAAGTTTTCTACTATATAACATTGTAACTTTTGCTATTTTTAATAATGCCTGAAAAAAAAATTCTAACAAAACATTAATTTACAGATTTTGTTACATTAACATCTTATTGCAAAATATGATATACATTGTTGCCTTTTATTGGTGAAAACTGTACTAAAATCGATACAGCAGTTGGAACAAAGCATAAGCGCTCTACGAAAATTGACATGACCTCACTTTTTCAAATCTAGATAAGCTAGGGTGTCTATAGAACTGGATTCTAAATGAAGAACTGAACTGCATTCTAATAATACCTAGTATTATACCAACGTCGACTATAACCCATTACAGAAATATCAATGAATGAACTAGGTACAACTACTACAATTAAATCCTATCGACATAATAGTAAAGCGCTATCGTTTACTAGTCATTAAATCCGCTTATTGCCTGAACGATTTAAAAACATTATGTGATTTAAATCAGCTTGAAGCAAAACTGATAGATTGTTAGCGGTAATACTGCTTATTATGACAAGTATCCTGCTAGCGAATGTCTAATTATGTTTTGATGGTATGGTCTATGGTACAATTGGGACGTGCCCAGCTGTGGACGGTGGGTCTAAATTTAAAGACCTTTCTAAATTTAAAAACTTAATAAGTGAACGGTAAGAGAGGTAGGGCTTGAAAAACACAGTATCTCATATATTGGAGAAAACTCACGTAAAAAGCATGAGGATCCCCCTGAGGGCATGTCTGAAGAGGTTGATTGCAGTGGACGAGACGAAAGATGTTTGTAGAGTTATAACATTCTCTTTGTCCGACAAAATATACATTATCATAGCAAAAATAGTGACCGTCATACGATAGGAACGAGAAATAAAGATAAGCTTGTCACACCAAGCTTTCGCCTCCAAAAAGTTAGTAAATCCTTTATGGGTCTGAGTATACGTGTATATAATAAAATTCCGCAGTGTATTCTTAGTTTGCCACTACCAAAATTTAAAATATCTGTAAAAAAAATTCTAACAAGTAAAGCGTATTACACTGTTCAAGAATATTTAGAGGATAAGCATGTATGGAATTAATGTCTATTGAATGTAATGCAGGATAGCTGCCAGCTAATGTTTATAGGTTGTACCATTGATTTTGAAAAGAGCAACTGTTGAGTTTCTTGCCGGCTCTTCTCAGCAGAACTGCCTTCCGAACCGGTGGTAGCTTTTTGTTCATATGTTCATTCGACGATTCAAAAGTGCTGATAATAATTGCCTATTTGAACAAAGAATATTTTGAATTTGAATTTTGAATTTGAATCGCTTGGTGCTCCGTTCTCTGTGACTACCGCGCTAGGGATAAAGCGTGCAGCTGAGCCTAAGCCCTAATATCTTAATATATCACAATGTTTATTAGAATTACATAGCACATTAATATGTAAAATTGTCAGTTCAAGCATTAAATCTTTTTAAAAAATCTAATTACTCGATTGTATATACTAACTCTCATCGGCGGCTTCGTCTGCTTAATAATGGAAGAGTGAACAAGTAAGCATTTTGTATGACACTATCTGAGACTATCTAGCACAGATTTTTTTTATCAATTTGAACCAGTAGTTCCTGAGATTACCATGTACAAACAGACTCTTCATTTATAATTTTAGTAAAGTTAAAGAAGTATAGATTTATAATACTTATTATATTGTTTAAATTACGTTATAAATAAAATTAAAATTATATTCAATACGCTTCGTCAAGTAAATTATTATAAAATCCTTCTTAAACTATTATGTTAAGAACAATATGAGACGTATATTTAAACATCCACGTAAATATGAGTGTGTTTTTCAGCAAAAAAATGGTAATTTAAATTCGTGAGGTATCATTAATTATGACTACGTAGATTGTAAACAAAGACTTATAATTAGGTAATCTTATGGGATCTAAATTTAGGGGATTTTTAGAAAGGAAGGAAGAAAAAACATATTATTGATTACTAATACAAAAGAGAAAGAAGTAATAAATGTTTTAAAAAAATAAAAATTTATGTGGAATTAGAGGCCGGCCGGCACAAGGGTGTGACTGTAACGCGATGTTTGTGGGTTCGATCCCTACCGGAGGAAGTGAAATATTTATCTACATTTATATTTCCATTTCTTCGCTCTGGTGACGAGGCAAAGCGCGGCGTTGAATTCTGCCACTCAACACGCAATGCCTCCAGAATTCGGTAGAAAGTGGGTAGCGGAGTGTCTTATCACTCAGGTTCCCTCTGCCTCACCTGCTGTGTGCGGGATACAGCGTGAACTTGATTTTTTTATTGTGGATTTACAATTGTTCAAACATACATATTGTAAAATGCATCGACATATAGGTAATAACTTCGTTAAATAAAAGAATGTTCTTTTGGAATTCTCCTTTACAAGCCGCTGCAATCTGACCAAAACGTAACAATGGAACCCACTACCACCGTGTTATAGCAAACGGTTTCCAATTGCGCAAAAATTTTGCCTGTGAGCATATATTTTATTTAATATTTTTACTAATTATAAATATAATGTACAGGAAAATGAAGCTTAAACATCATTAAGATATATTTTTTTGTCTTCAAACTGGAATTGCTGTTCGTGAGGCGCGTCGCTTGTTTACCGGTGACTTCTCAACGACGATTACAACAATAATGATATAAAATACAATTGTAAAATTTTAGTTTAATTTCAATTAATTTTTATAATCTTTATTAAATATTAATGATTTTGTTTGTAGCAATATTCACCACTGTATTTTATTTAGGCAGAAAAAGAAATCACCTATGTATAAATTAGGATTAAGTTTGCACTAACTTTTGCCTACAGCTGCGCCCGGGTCAAATGCAAAAAACAAAAAATGGTAAGCCACGAGTACATAACATATTATATACTCGTGGCTTAGAGCGTTCCTCAATAAATGGACCATAAAACACACATTCTACGAAAAAAATCTTCAGGTTTATAATATTAATTACAGATAACATTACCACAAGTATTATTTAAACTCAGAAGACAACTCACAACTGCGTGCTATAAAAGATTTTAATGCATTAATATTTTATAAAAAAAAATAAAAATATATTTATATTAATTTAAAAAGCATTATTAGGTATATCATTTTTTATACGTTATTTATTTAATTTCTCTATTATTATCTATAATAATGATATACTTGGAAAAAAATGCACGTGTCTTCCCTTCATTGTAATTTCATTTTATTATATAAAAAAATAATAATTATAATTGAGCATAGCAATTTATATTGTTATAGTTTCTCTTTTATTTTCCTCGAATACATATTTATATTTTTTCTTAAGTGCAAATACAGAAGATATATTCTTAATTATCATTCTGTCCTCTGCACAATGGGCAGAAAAATGAGATTCTTTGTCACAGCACCTACCTATCATAAATGTATCAATAATTAGCTCCGTTGTATTGTGTATAGAATTTTATTTTGTCAAAGAAAATGTGTTATATTTTTTGGCGATTTAACAATTAACAGCATGAAGCTGTATTCCGCTTATATCAGGGTAGGCAGATAGAATCCCGTATTGAAATACTCGGCTCTGCACTTTCCATTTGATTATTGAGACATTCAGTTGTGCGGTGCTCAACACCGCGCCTTGTAACCAGAAAAGATTTAAATTACGATTTATTAAGTGCATGACAATATAGATATTCAATATTGATATGAACAATCGCATTGTTAAATCGGGCGAAGCCACGCGGGAGACGCTAGTTAAAAAATAAGAAATGTAAAATATAACATTACCTCGATACAATAAGAGAGTGGAATGAAATTTCTTCATGTTTTATATTATACTTAACATTAATAAATTATGCTTCTGTAAAATTACCTGAAACAATTGTTTAATTGTTTTCCATGAAAGGAACAGGACATTCACCTGATGTCCCGTGTCACGGCAATTCAAAATCATTTATAAGTTTATATTAATACAATACGAAATGTCACCTTAAGGTGTCACGTAAAATTTCTGTCCACACAATACTCGTACAATAGTCCTAAGAAAATCGATCAAAATGTCATAAGTATGAGCACTTAATTTAACTGAATCTTTTTTAAAATGCATTCTCCTATTTTTTAATAAAATAAATCAGCTTCACGCAGTATACCGCATAAAGCAGGATAGGCAAAGGGAACCTAGAGTTACGACACTCCGTTCCCCACGTTCTGCCGAATTTTTCAAGTAAATGTTGAGAGACGATTCAACGCCGGGCTGTTTGTTGCCTTGGTGCCAGAGTTAAGACCTAAAAATATTAATAAATAATAAGTCATTCCCCCGAGTGAGGATCGAACCCACAATCTCCGGGTACAGTCACACCCTTGTGCCCCTGCACCGAGATGGCTTCAATTTGTGTAATAGTATACTTTTATTACTAGGCTGTGAGCTAGCACACGTATGAACTATAACATTCACACATTGATTGTTTTCTTTGTTACAGTAACAATCCCGCTTCTCAGCTTCGGCATGGTGCAAGGATGGCTGTCCCCAATGATATCCATCCTGCAATCTCCTCAAACACCTTCGCCAGTACCCTTCACCTCCACTGATATATCCTGGATGACCTCCGTCACTTATATCACTGCCATCATATTCGGAGCTCCTATGGGGTACCTGACTGACAGATATGGAAGGAAGGTCATGACTCTGATTACAACCTTCTCTTTAATAGTGAGTATTACTATTTTTATTTTGCTTTTTTTCGGCTTCATGCATCCTGTATGTAGTAGGATAGGAAGAGGGAGCCTAGCATTTAGACAGTCTGCTCCCCACTTTCCATCAAATTCTAGAGATACCAGAAAATATTAAATATTCTATTTCCTCAAGTGGAAATTGAACCCACAACACGTGTTTATAGTCATACAAGCGTATGACTGTAAACACGACAAGTGCAATCAATGGTGCAATCGTTAAATTTTGTGAGCTGAAAATACAAATATAAATGATGAATTTTAAATATTTTTATCCTTTACTGCAAAGGAAGTGCGTTGAAATAACATTTTTTTTTCTGTAAATTTAGCAATAATATGTAAAATTTTAATTTTGATATTTTTTATTGCTACCCGTTTATGTGTAAACATGTTTATGTGCTTTTATTAGTTGTTTACCTAATTAACATAGTCCAGTGTTGTTTGAGGTCAGCCATGCCTATGAGGTTGGGTCATTATCCAAATAAATATTGTCATACTAAGTTTTTCTATTTTAAGAAATTAATGAAAAAAACTTTACAGAACTACATCAAAATGGATGTATCCTTTAATTCAAGAAGTCGTATTTCGCGATTTTATTAATTGTTGTGAGCTCAGAGCTCAGGATACATTCAAAGTAAACTGATATATTTTTCAATTGTAACGAGAGTAGTTCCTAAAATCAACGTTTTGAATCAAACAAAGAAGCCCGTAGTGGCACAAACGTGTAGCTGTAAACGCAACAGGTTGTGAATTGGATTCCATACGATGAAACCAAGTATTTAATAATTTCATTTTCGTCGCTCTGGTAACGAGGCACTCAGCGCGCATTGTCTTAACATACGGCGGAAGGTAGAGAACGGATGTGATTTAATGGATTCGAAGTGTCTTACCACTAGGTTCCCTCTGCTTACCCTGCCTTTTGCGGGATACAGCGTAAAAAAATATTAAAAATCAAACAAACTATTCTATTAGTATAGATTAGAATAATAATAGGTTATAGTAATTGTGTAATAAGATACACACAATGAGACATAATTATACTACGTTATTATAACATGTAAATTAATATTACCCTGAGTTTTCACTGAAGCAAAAGTTTTTAAGATTTATTCTACTATATTTACATAACTGTTTATTTGTTTGTTAATATATATTGAAAATAAATTAGACGTTGATATTAATTACAATGACTATGTCTAGTTATTTCTATGTATCATATAAATATATCAAAAACAATGTGTACAGTACAAACATTATGTAAGTATTAAGCTGTAGGGTATATTTACTATTCATTAATTAGAAAATTAAAAACTTATTAATTGTTCTATGATAAAAGTATCGTAAAATGTAATCGTAAATTCGATTCATTTCATATTTTAAGCATGGACTAATAGTTAAAAAAATCAGCTTCTCGTTGTTTTCTGAATATTAGGGTAAACAGAGGGAACCTAAACATAGTCTTAAGACACGCCGTTCCTCGCTTTCTGGAGAATGTTTCGAGACATTGCGTGTTGAGTGGCGGAACTTAACGCCGCACCGGAACTATTAGTCAATGAACAGAAGCATTATTATTTTACTCGATATATTAGAAAAAATGTTCTTCTTATGTGCCTATTTATGTGGGTATTTATTTTTATTTATCCTGTAGTCTCCTACAAGAGATTTGTTTATATTTCTTAAAATATACTCGTATTTTGTACGTAGGATATTTTTTTACTTTTACGTAGTTTACAACTAAATCATAAGATTTATAACTTTAAATGGAAATATATTTTTCTTTATATTTTTAACATTTAAAAGGAATAGGACAGAAAAATATTTCCTTAGAAAACTTAAAAAAAAATACAAAATATTTTTTAATAATACCAGTTTAAATCTTCTGTATAGGTAAAGCACTAATATAAGCAATTACGCATGTTTGAAATATAGCCATCAGATAAATAGATAACAAAGATTATCTTATCAGTTTTTAGACGCTGTATCCTCAAAGTCATATAAAATTATATTCATAAAATGTTTTTATAATAATTTATTTATTTAATAAATGCCAGAATAAATGCGTCTTAGAAACAAGGAAATGAAATAAACCTTGATATAATTTAGTTTTGAATCTTAATAAAAAATATACGGAGGTCACACATCATAACTCTGTCTGTCGTACCTATAAGAATAAATATATAGTCGCCTTAAAATATCTATATAATTATGTCAACATATTTTTCAGTAAGGACAATTATATCAACTTTTCATAAGAGAAGCAAAAATGCACGAAAATTAAGTTAATTCATTTAAAATTTAGATAAGATCTTAGATCCACCGAGTACTGAAAATTAGTATTTAATTGGCCTCTTATATTTTACTTACATACGTATAACGAGCAGAGGAGCAGAGGGATAGCGACTCTAAGCGATGGTTACGGGATCCATTCCATTCGGGGACATAATTATATTTATTTTCATTTTCACGTTCCCCAGATATAACGCGGCGTTAAGTTAAAAGCCACTTAAAAGTGGGGCCGAAGTTCCTTAACAGTTAACACACATTACCTGTTAAGGCAACCTTTACCTACTTTACAAAAACGTATAATTTCCTGAATATTGCAAAATATACATAAGGTGATTCCCCTTTATAAATTGAACCTACGAATGCGGGTCGAGGATAACTTCTACTGATTATTGTACACATATATTACAGATCTTGTTTTCTAATTTCTAACTTATCTTAAGCTCCTTTTTCCTCAAGAAGTTCCCAACTACGGCTAAGTAACAAAAAAAGAAATATGTACCTACATTTCAATATAGCATATAATTTTGAAGTCCATATAATATGTAATACTAGTTACAATAAAACTCTATTTTTTATGTTATTAGAAGACAACTCATATGACTAATAATTAAAAAAATAATAAATATGACATTTAACCTGACATTTAATTCAATTCTATTGTTAACATTGCTTGGTACTAATATTCATAACATATTAATAATATGATAATATTATTAACATTTGTTATAATAAAGTAATATTTTGATGCTTCTCTATGAAACTATATATAGGTATGTTCAGCTTCACGCTGTATCCCGCAAGCACAGAGGAAACCTTACTTTTAACACTCTTTTCTCTCTTCACGTTTTCCATTTTCCGTTGAGTTCTGGGAGAATTGCGTGATGAGTGGCGGTATATATTATGTTTAGTTATGTTTTTTTGCAAATATTTACATTTTTAGCCCGATTGTTACGATGGTGTTTAAAGTTAACAAAATTTAATTATGCATATTCAGCATCCGCATCTTCTCATCTATTCTTATAATAAAGTTACCTTTAAAAATAAATAAAGGATAGACAGATGTAATTACGACTTTGTAAAAAGGCACTATTCTTTTTTATATAAAATAAAAAAACGAGGTAGTGACCAAATACGCAACGCACCTATCGAACATTTTTTAATCTGCATCTTATTTGTTTGTAAACAATGAGAAAAAGTTGTTCCGCTCCAAATCTAAAGCCTGTTTTTTGTTTATATTAAAATAACTTGAAAAAAGTGGAATGAACTTGTAAAAAAGGTATTGACCGCTTCCTTCCTTTTGGACATTTGTATTAAAAGACTGGTATTGAAATCGTTAATTGGATTTAAAAAATAAGAAATGTTTTTAATTGCATTAAAAAAAAACAAGCACCTATTGGCTAATGCATATTACTTGTGAGAGTTTGAATTTATTACAATTTATGAGAAAGATTATTATACTGCATATACTTAGGTAGATATTTTAATATCACTTTGAGCGGTATGAGTTTTTTTTTTAATATAATACATTTTACTGCCGTACCGTTACCTTTCTTAAGATTTTAAACTGTTCGTATCGATCGATATTTTGTATATAAATATCATATGCATAAAATAAGTCCTGTGAATCTAGTCCAACCAAAGGAAATACCAAATATATGTAGGTATGTTATCATTTGACAATTGTATAATTTGACTGAGAAAACAAATAATTATGTATATTGGAATTATTTGTTTCTTCTACTGCATTAATTAATTAAGTATCTATAAGTATAAGAAACCAGAAATAGACGTAGAAATGAGGCTGAAAATGTCATATTTTATTGCTTGTTTTATCTTGGTGTCTCATGTATATATCAGTAAAGGTGGGGTACCCCATACCCTACTATCTGAACTATCAGAACGAATAAATGAAAATAATTCATTTCCGTAGTTTTGAACTCACAACCATCACTTTTACAGTCAAACATTGCGTTTTTCACTTGGTTTCTAAGATTTTTTTTATTTTTTATGCAAAAAATGCGAGATCTGCCATATATAAAGCAATAAAATAAAATTACCTTTTTTCAGTTATACTGGCAAATTAAGTTGCTGTGCTTGGAACCTTGGGCCCTTATACTGGCGAGAGCCATCGCTGGCATACCCTGCTCGGCGTGCTACATCGTCCTACCCATTTACTTGAAGGAGATCAGCGATATCGACTTGAGAGGAGCATTGGGATCTTTGCTTATATTAAACAGGTAAATTGGTTAATAAAAAAAAAGCTTCACGCTGTACCCTTATCCTAGGCATATAACAGGACAGGCAGAAAGCATAAAAAAATTCATATCCTCCGAGTGGGGAACCCCCAGTGAATCGAACCCACAAACGGTGCGTTAAACAACAACAAATAAATAGCCAGAGGCCGTGGGTACGATTCCCACTCGAGGAAATGAATTATGTAATATTTTAATTTCTTTGCTCTGGCGTCGAGGCAAAGCGCGGCGTTGAGTTCCATGCCTGCACGTGCAATGCCACCAGAATTCGGCGGAAAATGGGGAACGAGAGTGCCTTAGCACTGGCACAGGTAGGGACATAGACAACAACCAGTGGCGTAGCTAGGGTATTTGCTGCCTGGTGCGGCTTGGGACTTGATGCCCTCTAAAAAAAAAACAGATTCAAAGTGTCTTCTACTCTCACACAAGCGTCAGATACTACAATGTGACATAGGCTACTTTTAAAAAAAATAATCGTCAACTTCGATGCCCCTTTCTTTTTGATGCCCGGTGCGACCGCACCGCTCGCACCCCCCCTAGCTACGCCACTGACAACAATAAATAAATATCTATTTCTAATGGGTCACAAGGATGTGACTGTAAACTGTAGATACAGAATGAAACTAAAAATAAATAAATAGCAAATTTACATTATAATTAGTTTCTCTATTAGAGTGATAAACATCTTAGGCCATAAGTCTCAATAACAACTTTTCTAAAGTAAAAAAAATCCTAGGTTCAAAAGTCTATTAAATGTATTGGTGTCAAGATTTTCTAACACTGTGTTTTTAATTAAATATTATGCATACATAACTAGCTATTTTTGCCTATAATTTTGAAAGTTTTTTTTATGGAAATACATAATATATTAAGAGATTGAAACGAAATTAAGATCAGGTTACGCATAAAAATACCAGTTATAATAATCTAAGTGTTTCGTCAAAATTTAATCAGTGATTTCAAAATATTTTTATAGAACAACAATTAGGTATATTTGTAAATTGTTTTTTTTTTTTTTTTTCATTTTAAAGCAGAAAGAACTTGGTGACATGTCTATGTTATAGTGTATAGCGCCTGAGAGTAAGTATGATAACTGCGGGTTTCGATTCTCGATCTGATTAAACAAAACTCGGCTTTAAAATCCGTTACTCAATGGGCGCATAGTGATAAACTGAGTGTTTTGACACTCTGCTTACTATGCGAGATAAAAAGTAAATCTACAAAACAAGGATACTTTTACGATTGTTGTTTACTCTATTTAAACTAAACGATAAAATCTTAAATACAAACAAACCAATCACATTTAAATATTAATGTATTAATTTTTGAACTTCATTTGCATCGTGACCGATTATTTTAGAAAAATGTAAATATATGTATATTTTATGCATTATATTTAGATAATTAACAAAACCAGAAGCGCCTTACTTGTTGCAAATAAATTGATTGAGGTCAATATTTCTATTTGTAGTGAGTGACATTTTAAAATTTCATTAAAATTGTGTTTTTATAGTGTTTTTAATTTTTATGGAATATATTTTATAATGAACTTTGAGAATAAATATTCTTAAAACATTTATTTGTTTTGAAATTTGTTAGGAAATTAAATTGCGGAACAGGAGGTCGTGAGTTCAATTCTTCTCTATACCTACTTGTACCACCAATCTCGAACTTGAGGGGAAAGCGGAAAAGTGAGAGTCTTAACACTGAGTTTCGCCTAAACACACTACGAAATAACGGATGATGTTAAAAAATACTAAATTTTAATATATATTATTTGATTTCTTAATGCTTATCATATTTTGTTTTTATTGTGTATTTTCAGAAACATAGGCTACTTAGCGAGCTACGTGTTCGCTGATCTCCTGCACGTCAAAACGATGCTGTGGATGGGGCTGTTGGTTCCTGCGGTAGTGTTTTTCATTTTTCTCGTAATGCCTGAAACACCCGAGTACCTCGTTAAACAGGGTAAAATTGACGTAAGTATTAATTGCGGTTTTCATTATAAATATATAGATTATAATCTTTATCTATATAATATATATAATTCAATAAATTGTTAACGTTTCAGGAAGCTAAAACGGTGTTAGCGTGGTTACGCGGCAAGAGCACAATGGATCCCACGCTAGAACAAGACATAGACACCATTGTCAAAATAGAGAAACAGACCAAGGCCGATCCAAAATCCGTCTGGAAAATTATATGTAAGTTTTGAGAATAATTTATGTATTTCTTTAGAAAGTCAAGCCAGCCAAGAGTTCCGTGAAAAGCCTGTGACTGTAAACGTGACAAGTTGTGTGTTCGATTCCCACTCAAGGAAATGAAATATTTAATATTTTTATTTCTTCGCCCTGATGTCGACACCAGATTGGAACTCAACACACAATGCCTCCAGAATTCGACTTAACATTAGGCTCCCTCTGCCTACCCTGCTGTATGCAGGATACAGCGTGAAGCTGATTTTGATTATGAAATTCTATATTATTTTATAGAAACCCTGTTTATTTATTATATTACAGGCTAGTAACTAGGCCGAGCAGATATTTGCATGGTATTTGCATAACTCATATAAGTATTGTATTCTGTCACCAATGTTACAATTTTATTTGTGTTTTAAATATTCAGTTATTTCGTTACAATTTGTTATATTAATTCTTTTAATGATGTAGACAAGGATATCAATCATTGATCATTTCTCGTTCAGTTCCGTTTATATATATGAACAAATATTTGTTCAAATAATAATGTTCGAAATCAAAACTATGATGTGAACTGTAGAGCCAAATATTTCATTTATTCTAGTGTCACTCTTTAGACAGAGATAACTTAGTGTATACACACTCTCTTATTCCTTCCGAATTCTAGAAACTGCGTGGGAAGTTACGGAAGTCAACGCCGCTATTAGTCTACAAGAGCGAGAAAATAGAAATTCTTTGGGGGATCGGACGCATTAATGGTGTTTCTAGTCAAACGATATACTAATGACCCATAATAGCCTTATTTATTTAAAATTTCTATAATTTTATTAAAACTTTCACATTTTACTTCCAGTAAAAGACAGAGCAACGTTCAAAGCGTTCATCATCACATTGGTCATCAAGATAACGCAGCAGTTTGACGGGTATCTCATAGTCCTGATATACGCCGGGTTCGTCTTCCAGCGCGCTTCAGAGTCCATATTGTTGAACTTAAGCGCCAATAAACAGGTGATGATGATTGGAGTAGTTCAGCTGGTGGGCTCCATTGTCGCTACTTGTATAGTTGAGAAGACTGGAAGAAAGGTATTTATTAGATAGCGCCTACGAATTTAATATAGTAAAATTACACAATCAAAAATGTATAATAGGAATAATATCAAATTTTAATTAACTAATGTATAAAAAATATTATTTGTTCTTAATATGTTCATAGGTGCTTATAGCTTATAGGACTTAGGGGTGTCTGGTAGGGGGTTGAAACCATTTCATTTATAATATTAATACTATCATAGTATTAAAAAAACTGAGCGTATATATCCTCACACTGATGAAATATTTGAGAAAAAATTATGAAAATTACAAGAAACTATTTTCTTTCAGCTTTTACTGGTATCAACGTCCTTCGCAGTCGGTATAGGCATGTTGATCCTGGCCGCGTGGTTCTACCTCGCCGGCACGGTGATGTGGCTGCCGGGCTGGTTGCCAGTGTTCGCTATGTGCTTATGTATATTTGCTGATGCTGCTGGGTTCCAGCCTATATCTTATATTATTATCACCGATTTGTTTACTTTCCAGGTAAGTCTTTTGTTTTCAAATGTTAAGAGTAGGTACCTACAATATTAAACGTATGTATGTGCTTTTCGGATTAAATAAGACCTAGAGATACAGCTCTCCGCTTATTCATTTTAGCAGCACTTATAAACCCTTATGTTTCTCGGAATGTATGTCGTAAACATTTCCCCTAATCATATTTGAACCTAAATCAGTTAAGTATATCAACCAGACACCTTGGAAACTTGGACTTGGAACTTGGAAACTATGTTTTTTATATTATTATAAAAAAGAATCCGAAGACTGTTGTATTATTATAAAGAAAATTCTTAACATACTTATATATAGGATTAATTACCATTATTATTATAATTATTATAATTATTTTATAAAATTTATTGAATATTAGAAGTTTTATGTACATAGGTATCTACATATAGGAGGCATATATATCGCCATTTATATATTTTAATTTATTCTTCGTCACTGGAAAAATACAATTATAGTTGCTAGTATTCTGTATAATATTTATAAAGGAATTTAATATTGTGAAACATATTTTATGTTTACAGCTTTTAAATTTTTATTATTCTTTTAATAAGTTAAGTTACATTTTGAAAAAATAGGTACAAGCAACTTTCCTATAAAAAAATATCCTATCCTATAAAAAGTAAACTACTGTTGATCTTTAAACTTGAATCCCTCTGGAGACTGTCCGGAAATTGAGTATAAACCTATAAAACTAATTATATCCAAAAATTTCTACGTACTATTAGTCAAGCACATTATAATTCTATACAAATAAAATCGGCCACACGCTGTATCCTGCACACAGCTGGGTAAGCAGAGGAAACCTAATGTTAAGACACTCCGTTCCCCACTTTCCGCCGATTTTTTGGAAATATTGTGTGATGAGTGGCGGAACTCAACGCCGCGCTTTGCCTCGACACCAGAGCGAAGAAATGGAAATATAAATTAAGTATTTCATTTCCTCGAGCGCTCCCTCGAACCCTCAACTCCAATTTGTGGGCAGTCCTGGCTCAGGGGCTATGCCCCAAATTCAAATAATTAATAGTTAAATACAATTAAAATTTCATTATTAATACTAATTGTTTATAATATATATTGATTATTTTTTAGTTACGCGGCACTGTATCGTCATTCGCCAACATCTGTGCAAAATTAAGTAACTTCATACAAATGAAATGGTTCACAAAACTTTGTGAACTAATCAGCATCCACTGGACGTTTCTATTCTTCTCAATAGTTTCCTTCTCCGCAGCAATTTACACTCTACTCGCTTTCCCGGAAACAAGGAATAAAACTGTCGATGAAATATATGAGAAGTTAGATAAGAAGAATGATAGCATAAAGGCTGTGCCTTGATAAAAATTAAAAGATAGCATATGTTAGTGTACAAAATGTTAAAATTTTTTGGGTTACTTACCTACAATATATAATCAGACAGAAAGTATCCTCGATAATTAGTACCCTAGATACTAATTTAAAACATTTAACGCGTAGGCAATTAAGATTGTTAACTATTGTAATTAATGTAGAAAATGTGTATTAATCGTTCGCTTTATAAGTTCTATTGTTCATAACAATCTGTCATCCAAAAAATGTTATACAATCTTAAAAAACTATTCACACCAGAAAATGTTGCAGAATATTTAAGAAGAATATGGAGTGAATATCGAATGTATTTTATCATATTCTTGTAAGCAAAGGGCAACGTAAAGATACGGCATTAAGGACCATTTTACAGACAAACGAAAAATGAAGAACGGAGTGTCATAACACTCAGTTTTCTCTGCCTAGTCTGCCACAAGCGGGATATATCGTGAAACTGAATAAGATATTACTTTAGTATACTATACAATTATGCTCCGTCCATGTAGATTTGTGAATCGCAAATCAAGACTGTTAGTATAAATCCGTTATTGGATAAATCTCGTTAAGATTTAGAATATTATTAAATTTAGCATTATTTATAATCTGGTGAAATTCCATCCAATAAAACAAATTATGGAGAAAAATATTCAATATAGTTAAGTAATTAAAATAAGTAATTTTGGATAGTTCTACCTAAACAACAATACTTGTTAGAATTTTTTGCAAGTTGCATTTATAGGAGTTTAATGAACTTTAAAATTTACTATTTTTCAATATGGTAAAACGTTGTCTTCGCTAAATTACTTATATATTAAAAAATATTCTAATTTACGTTTCTGTCAAATACTTAACGTACTTTTGATAAAAACTTTAAAGTTCAAAGTATTTATATTCTAATAAAATTAATAACTTTAATATATCTAAAATAAAAACTGATGATTTAAGTAAAAAAATATAATGTTAATTTCAAACAACGAAAACTTTTTTGCTAATTTTCTCAACAATCGAAGTAAATTTCGGAGCAAAATTACGATACAATAACAAGTTAAAGGTAAATTATGTACAATAACTGCCCTGCTATTTAATGTTCGTCGTTTTGCTACATAAATGCCGACATCCTGTTCTATTCTACTGAAGTCAATGCACTAAATAACCTTCTAAAAGTTATATATTAAAATACAGACAAAATTAACTCTGTATAATAAATATTTACAAAAGTAAAACGGTTAAATAAACTAAAAGTTATAATTTTTCACTGTAGATATTTGTACTATTTTTAGTAGAAAAAGTCCACTTTGCAAAGACTTCCAGCTTCTTACTGTTACTGTTGTTTAAATACAGATAATTAATATAATACAATCATATATTACATATAATATAATACATATAATACAATCAAAATATTCCTTATATTATTTTATATTTACAGTATATTATTATTATATAAAAAAAAACTAAGTAATTTGGAAAGTTGTTTAGAAATAAACTTGAAGTTTTAATAAATGACACGTAATAATTCTAGCTATTATTCAAATTACACGGCCATTTTAAAGTTGACTACCAATTACCCTAAATAGTTAAAATTGGTAAGATTTTTTATCTGACTGTGTATAAATGTCGTAAATTTTACTTTTTGTTATGTTTGATATATATAAAATAAAGTGAATCTCATTTTGTTATTGAATTTACTAGAAAATAATTACTGTCAATTGTGTTTTGTAAATATAATCTATATTTAGTATGCCTTATTTTGAATCTGTGACTTGACAGGTTCGTATTATTACTAAACTGTACTTATTTAATATTTAATTAATTTGTAATCTTGTCCATATGATATTAATTATGATTAAATTATATTAATACTAAATATAATCAATTTGAATTGTAAATAATGAATGTTGCTTTTAAATATAATTTGTTGAAACAGTATGTTTTTCTTTTATTTTTAACCGACAGAAAACCGGGACGCATGTTTGTTGAAATTCGGAATTAATTCATTTGTATATCATTATTATTATTATTATAAAATAATCATATGTAAGAAAAAATCCTAACTACAGAGCGGCCACAACTTGTCGACTGTACTATACCTTACATCACCTTGTAAGTTATACTAAATAACGACTGATGAAGGACATATAGAGACACACGAGTAGATGTAAGGTATAATATGTAAAAGAAAATATAAAGTAACTCACTTTATATTTTCTTTAACGTACAAATTTTTGGTACAAATAAATATATACTTTTGTATCTAAAGAAAAAAAAGTAATTCTGATTAATTAATGTTATCTATCTGTTAAAACATATTTTCTATTTAAGAGGTACCTCTATATTATATTTATGTAGAGGACTGTAATTATATAAATATAAAAAAAAAATACTTGACTTTGACACCATGAGGCGCCCTAATACTTTCACTTACCACTAAATCAATTAAGTTTAGACGCAATGCGTCCAGAATTCGACGGGAAGAGGGTAACGGATTGTCTTAACACTAGGTTCCCTCTGCCTACCCTGCTGTGTGCAGGTTACAGCATGAAGCTGATTTTATTTTTAAGAAAAAATATTAAATCTGCACAACCATCTACACTACTGTAAGTTGTCTGTCAGTCACCGAGTAAATAACGGAATCTTTTGCATGTATTTATTATTGATGATGATTGCTTTTATTTCCTACATTCAAATACACAGTCACGTTTCAATTATTCATTGTATTGTAAGGCACTGGAGTTAGCTTAATTTTTTTAATTTAATAATCACGTTATAATAATTGCTCTTCGAATTAATTTATCTATTCTTATTTCTTTTAATTGATATAGTAGTTACATAATTAAAAACACTATTAAATAGATTCAAAATTTAAAAAAAAGATTTTTAAACTTTGTATATTTATCCTTTGTCTAAATATATTGTATATTGTAATACAATCCCATAACGCTTCTTAATGTTAATATCATCTAAATATTCAGCGTGGGTGATAAATCTACATGATGAGGTGCTAAAAACAAACTTATTATATGTATTCAAAACAGTAATTATTTTCATTTTAACAGATTACTTAGCCTTTTAAGATTAAACAGACGTGCTTATAATATCTATATATATATAAAAGGACTTGTCCTCACTGACTGAGGTAAGACGCACGCACAGCCGTAACCGCTGATGGTAGAAACATGAAATTTGGACAGATGTTTACTTTCATAATCTGGACATCCACTAAGAAGGGATTTTGAAAAATTTTAACCCTAAAGGGGTAAAATAGGGGTTCACAGTTTGTATGGAAAAAAAATTAAATCGGCACCGATTTTTATAAAATTTGAAATATAGATTTTTAAAAGTATTTGATTGAACACGTGATTCATCGTTTTCTAGAATTTTCCCTCTAAGGGTGCAAATAAAGGGTTGAAAGTTTGTATGGAAAAATTCTTAAATCGCCACCGATTTTTATAAAATTTAATATTTAGACTCTTAAAAATATTTAATTGAACATGTGTTTCATGGTTTTCTAGAATTCACCCCCTAAGGGTACAAATAAGGGGTTGAAAGTTTGTATGGAAAAATCTTTAAATCGCAACCGATTTTTATAAAATTTGAAATTTAGACTCTTAAAAATATTTAATCGAACACATGTTTCATGGGTTATTAGAATTCACCCCTAAATACGCAAGCGAAGCTGCGCGCGTCCGCTAGTTAAATATAATTTTACCAGTTCGTTATTTAATAAGTATTTTATATAATTGTTCTGAGAATCCTCATTGTTTGCTTTTTATATGATTTGGTTGTGAATTTGAATCTAATTTTGGATAGGTAATTGTTAAATGTAAGGTTTAAAGACCTCGCTATATGGATATGTAAAAAATTCAAATCAAATCATAATATTTAATTATGACAATTATAATAGCGGTGAATTTTAAAAATTAATCCTAATCTTGTGTTGATATACCTACTTCAGGCGCGTTAAAAAATGAAGCATGTAACTTCTAATTTTTATAAAAATTATCTCACTTTGATTTTTATTGCAGGCAAAGGGAACTTGGGCATGTAGTGTTAACACACTTCCGTTCCCCCGTTTCCGCCGAATTCTTGAGGTCTGTAGAGCGGTGGAACTTAAAGCCGCGATTTGTCTCTTTATAAGAGCGTGGAAATGAAAATGTTAAATATTTCATTCCCTTGAGTGCGCAATCTAGTGGCTCTTCGCCATATAATCCAATACGATGCATTATTAGATTTTTGAGATGTTTAAAGTAAAAATGTATTAAAAATAAAACATAAAAAGGAATAACAGATAAAAAAATACAGATTTCAAATGATGTTGTAGATATTACTCGTGTTTCTACACGAGTAATATTTTTACGAAAGTCATTAATATTTTTTATTATTAAGACAAGTTGTGGTAATGGAGAATAATCACTAAATTTAAATTCTAGCTCAAGCGTATTGTCTTTTAAAAACAAAAAATACTTGTGAAAGAATTATTTTGATACGTCTGTTAGTTTTTGAGTTATTGTCCTTTAAAGAAAGCGCGACGCGAGATTCCGTCGGGCCGTAACCGACCCGCGTGACGTCACTGGTCTGACAGAACTAGCTCGCTCAGTTCGTCTTCGTTCACGCGCAGTTCGCGCTCTTCTGTGGTTGGCGTTGCACTACGAATTTATTTTTGTTTAATAAATAATATGTAGGTATATGTTTAAAATCTTCTTTTTTTTCACATACATAATGTAATACCGAGCATTGTATTTTAAGATATTAAAGTTTTGATATTACTTAGACAAAAAAACAGTTCTATCCTGCTCAGTTTCATGACGTGTTGTACCAAAATCTTTAGCTTTGATTATTTTTATTGTAGTATCCATACCAGAAAGCTTGATTTTTTTCCAACAACACTTGGTTAGGCTTTGGCGTTATCACAAACTTAATCAGAATTTTAATGGAGAGACTACTCAGAACTTTGATGGAGGCATACAGGAAAAAAAGGAGAGCTGTGCATTAGATTTGCGGCCTTTATATATTTGCAGAAGGCCTTTAACTGTGTGCTTCGTCAATGTATTTGGAGGGCATTGCGATCCAAAGGGATCCCTGAGGCCTATATTGAGATTATCAGAGATATGTACCACGATCCCGCTTTGCGATTCGCGATGGTTAGGACTGCTGTTGGCGACACCAAATTCTTTAGATCACAGTAGGGGGTTCACCAAGGGGCGGCTCTTAGTTTGGTCTTATTTAATGTAGTGTACTGTCAAGGCTCACATCCAGGACCTGCCTCCATGGCTGATGATGTATGCCGATGACATTGCACTCATTGAAGAGAACTAACTGATGCTAGAGCGTAAAGTGAACCTCTGAAAGGGTGCGCTTGAGAACGGCGGTCTTAAACAAAATGTGTGGAAGACCCAATACATAGCCTGAGGGAGCCCGGACTCGAGCACTGTCCTTATAGGTCCTGAGCCAGCCGTTAAGGTGGAAAAGTTTCAAGTACCTTGGATCCGTTATGCATGAGTCTGGAGGCATCGATCACGATGTCCATGGCTGGATAAGCGCTGCCTAGGCCAAATGGTGGGAGGTTACTGGTGTGGTCTGCGACCGCAGAATACC